>JARWIR010000008.1:38900773-38928273 GCA_029959085.1 Nemophila menziesii
ACCCTATCTCCACCTTGTTTTTATAATGATAAACTTCGAGGATTTGTGATATGTGCTATTAGTCTCCTCACAATCTTCAAGGTGGTCACTGGTGATGGTCTGGTGCCAATGTTACAATCCTCCCTGGAAAACAAAAATTTTTTTACTTGTCACATGCTACCTTCTTCTATATACCAATTGAAAAAATTACATGTGTCACAGACAGGAACGAGGAAAAAGATTACTGTCTACTTAAAGTAACTAATGGACACGACTCAGTACACAAAGATAAAACAGAGAAGACCAGATGGGGAATCGCTTTAGTGTATGATACCGAAGTTGGTTTTGATTTTAGTGGTCTAAAAATTACCAACAGTCCAAATGATTCATACGGAGCTCCAACTTTAAGGTTTGTGTTGCACCAAGAATCCAAATATAATGAAATCAATATTGTGTAAGCAACTTGCATTTAGGTCTGCTATTATCCTATCTTCTTGTATTCACGAGCATTCTCTTTTTTACTCTTAACTCACTATTACAATTGTAGTCGGTCACTGTAATTAACATAATATCGCCAAAAGTGTAATTCAAATTAAAGCATTATAAACTTGTTTATGTATTTATCCATTATGTTAATTACTCGTTGGTTTATCACACAACATAATCAATGGACTTCTGCACTCTTAATTTTTTAGATTTGATACAGATTTTTATAGTGAAGCAATTAACTTTTAATGTTTTTTCTTAGATTTGATATAGATTTTATAGTGAAGCAATTAATTTGCATTGTTGTTTCTAGAATTGATATACACTTTGAGATCATTGTTTCTCATGTGGTTTGATTTGAATTCTCTTAGCAGAATCATTTGCAAAAAAGTTTCAAATCCTTCACGGTAAGAATTTATAGTGCGGAAATTTCTCCAAAACAAAATGGGATATCATTAAGATACAATACTTTGTTTATCACTAGTTGCTCAAGAACTAGCCGTGACAAAGAACATTGTATTTTTACAATTATACTCAAATTTGGAGGTTTCTCGGCTTCTTTTGTGGCTCAAACTATGAACTTTCCTAAGAAAATTCATCCGAAGAGCTCAATTACGTACAAATTTCTCTCTAGGCTTTTAATTTTATGAGGTTTTCACCCTGGAAATCCAAAAGTGTATGAATATTTATTTACCTTTTGGCTCATCATTGAGAAGTGATGGAATTATGCCCTATCCCGATCGTCTTGTAATGAATTTTTTTTTGGGTTAGGTAAACGGTTGCATTAAATAAAATAACTGTACACTATACAAAAGAGTTACATACCTAGACTCGAAAGCTTAAGGTATCAACTAAAGAGCTAAATCAACTACCTCATACTAATACAAGATAGTCTCCCACTATTTTCCATAAAAGAAAAATGTAGGAACAAGGAATATAAAATAGAAAAAATGCTCCACTTTACTTCCTTGATAACCGTTTCCTTAGAGGTTTGATCACCCCTCATAGCAAGATGATTTCTCGCCTTCCAAATACAATACACGGTAGCTCCAAACCCAATTCTCCATGCCTTTCTTCTCCAATTCTCTCTAGCTTTGAGTTTCTTAAGCCATTTAAAGGCACTAAGGAGAGTACTCATTTCCTTGTTAATTCCTACCCATGTCTTTATTTCCTTCCAAACCTCCTTCGCATAAGAACATTCAAAAAAAAGATGTTTATTTGATTCAAAATCTTCACCACATAAGGTACATAGCGGATCTAATTCCAAATATGTCATACGATCTTTAGTTTTCAACCTTTCCCTCAAAGCCATCCAAACAATAATAGCATGTTTGGGCGTTACACACGAGTCCCAAACAATATTAGCCCAAGGCTTAACAAAGGTTTTGCGACGAAATAAATCATAAGGCTTTTTATTAAAAGTATAAAGATTAGTACTCAATACCTCATGATTCAGTTGATGTGCATTTCTCAAGGAGAACCACAAAGCCAAAATACGTTCTTTTCCTTCATCTCCAAACGATCCTCGAATAATATTCTTGAGCTCACACATATTCTTCAAAAGAGGAGAATCTCCCTTCTTTGGATTCCAATCCCAAAATCCACAAGCTTGAAAATACTCACCATGGACCCACTTTATCCAAAGCAAGTCTTTTTTATCCACAATATTCCAAAGCATTTTAGTGAGTAGTGCTTTATTCCATGCTCCTAACTCCTTCAACCCAAGTCCGCCTTCATCTTTAGGTATACAAATTTTGTTCCAACTAACTTGCGGTTGCTTGTAATCCCAATAGAAATTTCTACAAATACTAACAACTCGATCACGAACACCAATCGGAACCGGAAATATAGAAAACCAAAAGCAAATAACCCCTTGGAGGACCGATCGAATTAACTCTAATCTTCCCGCGAAAGAAAGTGTTGAAGCTTTCCATGATCTCACATAGCCTTCTAACTTATCAAATAACGGTTTATAATCTTTAGAAAGTAGAACGGAAGATCCAAGTGGAACGCCTAAGTAACGAAAAGGTATTACACCTTTTTCTAAGAGGGTTGGAGCCAAGCCATTTACCACATCATCATTAGACACCCCAATATAAAAAATATTAGATTTTTCAACATTTAAACGAAGTCCGGAAAAATTACCAAACACTTCCAAACTATCCATGAGAATTTTAACGGACGCTTTGTCTCCTTTAGAAAGGAGCATTAAGTCATCCGCAAATGCAAGGTGAGTAATCTTTTCCTTTTCACATTTCGGATGATAATTAAAATTACTATTTGAATTCTTCTTCAAAAGCCTAGAGAAATATTCAAGACAAAGGATAAAAAGATAAGGAGAAATAGGGTCACCTTGTCTTAGTCCTTTTTCACCTTTGAAGAAACCGTGAACTTCACCATTAATAGCCACCGAGTAATAAGGAGACGAGACACAAGCCATTATCCAATCCATAATTTTCTTCGGAAAATTTAGTCCCTTTAATACCTCATAAAGAAATACCCAAGAAATCGAATCATATGCCTTTCGAAAGTCAATCTTTATCGTACATCTAGAGGAACTACTTTGATTATTATACCCTCTCAAGAGTTCTTGCATGAGATGTATATTCTCTACCATGGATCTTTCCTCAACAAAAGCATTTTGGGATTTATCCACTAAGTCATTAAGTACCGTTTTTATACGATCCGACATAATCATAGTAATCGCCTTATAAATCACATTACAACACGAGATAGGGCGGAAGTGATCCACACAAGTAGGGTCATCAATTTTTGGGATCAAAGCTATTATAGTAGTATTAAGTTGTCGAAGTAAAAATCCGGAAGATAAAAATTCACGTACCGCTAAAATAACATCTTCTCCAATAGTGTTCCACGAGCGTTTAAAGAAAAGAGAAGAAAAGCCATCGGGGCCGGGAGCTTTATCATTTGCAATCCGAAAAATTGCATCTTTAATTTCAATATCCGTGATTTCTTTACACATATCAACTCCTTGCTCATGGGAAAGAATATTACCCCAATTAAAAACATCGGAATCAACTTGATAGGTTGTGTCTTTTGTACCCAAAAGAGCTTGAAAGCGTTCAAGAAAAGCTTCATTTACTTGAGCACTCGAAGTAGAAATTTCCCCATTAGAACAAACAACATTAGATATGAAACGCTTTATTTGTTTACTCTTCATAAGGCCATGAAATAATTTAGTGCATCTATCACTCTTGAGAGAATAACCAAGTTTAGTCTTTTGTTGAAGAAAACTAATTTCGGCTTTCTCTAGAGTTCTCGCCGTATTCCGAAGCTCAACTAACTCATTAAAAGAAGCATTATTAGATAAAGTTTGTTGGAATAATACCTCGGCCTTTTCAAGATCCTCCCTTGCCTTTTTCGCTCTTGCGGAAATATGTGAGAAATGCTCCTTATTTAGCTTTCTCAACCCAAACTTAAAAGCTTTAAGCTTTTGGCAAAGCATGAATTGTTTAGTACCCGGAATAACGCTCTTATTCCACCCATGTTCCACCGTAAGATTGTAATTTGCATGGTCAACCCACATATTAAAAAATCGAAACGGAACAACCCGATTTACATGTTGTAAGAAAATATTCACAACACAAGGCGAGTGATCGGACACACTTGATTTAGGTAGGAAATCCGCATGAATATAATGATCCGACTCATCTAATCTTCGGTTACCCAACGCGCGATCAATCTTACTTATGACATGATTATTATCCCAAGTATAAAATTGGCCGGTGTATTGAATATCTTCAAGCCCCAACGTATTACAACAATCGGCAAAATCCTCAAAATCACCCATGGTAACTCTTTTCCCTCTAATTCTCTCATTTGCCGCAAGAATGTTATTGAAATCTCCCAAAAGAAGCCACGAATCATCAAAACTAGCGGCAAAATCAATAAGGTTTTCCCACAAAATTTTACGTAAATTCTTATCATTTAGCCCATATATTAAAGACGTGTAAAGGCTTAACGAAGTAACCTTACACACCACTTTACAATGAATCACTTGAGGCGTTCTTTCAATCACTTCCACAAGAACCTTATACGGGTCCCACACAACTAGAATTCTCCCATGCTCAATAAGATCAAAATTATTAACATACTTCCATCCTTTAAGCATACTATTCATAAATTGCTCAACTTTAATCACATTACTCTTTGTTTCTAAAATTCCTAAAATATCAATGTTTTTCCGTCTTATTAAGTCAACTACACCTCGTCTCTTATGGGGCGAGCCGAAACCCCTTGTATTCCAAGTTGTAATAATCATAAGGAACTCTCGGAGGGTTTCCCCTTATGTGCGCTCTTAAGTTTAGCACCTCTCGCCTTCCAATATTGTTTCTTTTGCCACGCGTATTCTCGTCTAGCAAGTGTGAGTTTCTTATAACTCGCTTCACGTTTTTTCGTTTTCTTACTAATAACTGTCTCAAAAGGACGCTCTTTAACACCCTCAATTCCTTTATCACAATTTTGTATGCGTTTGAGCGCTTCGGATTCCGAAAAGACAACCATAGCGGCGGAACGAGAATTCGAACCTACCCGGAAAACACGAACCTCACAACTATTTTCCAACTCCGGGACGGAATTAAGATCCAAAGATTTTTCTCGGGGTCTTTGTGCAGTTTTCGGAGAAAACTGCTGCTCATTTGCAGTTTTATCTATCGAAAACGGAAAGTCGTCTATTGTACTTACCGGAATAAGCTGATGCACATTACTCATTTGCTGCTGTTTCGAAAAATTCTGTTGTTTCTGCTGTTCCGAAAAGATCAGCTGTTGCTGCTGTTTCGAAAAATTTGGTTGTTTCTGCTGTTCCGGAAAATTCGGCTGTTTCTGCTGTTCCGAAAAATTCGGTTGTTTCTGCTGTTCCGAAAAATTCGGTTGTTTCTGCTGTTCTGGAAAATTCAGCTGTTTCGAAAAAATTCTACTGTTTCGGATTTTTCTGTCTTTGCTGCAGCTGCTGGGGAGTAGTCATTCGCTGCTCATGTAAGTTGACTTTTGTTATATAGCTTACTTGCTTGGGGCGATGCTCATGAATAGGAGTCAATATCATGGGTTCTCCTATATAATCCGCTGCACATGGTCTAGGATGGAGACCTGCTCCATTTAGTCCATTGTTAATTCTAGCATGGGGCCCAAGTGGAGTAACAGCAATAAGGTTCTTCTTTGGTATCCCAACTACTGGAATTTGCACTTTAGTTTCCTTGAAATTATTATTTATCTTTTGTATACTAAAGGTATCTCTTTGATTAATTACCCGCACGTCTTTATCATAAATGTAATAACATTTATTACTTTCATGCCCAAACGCTTTGCATTTCACGTAACACGGAGGTAAATTTTCGTATTCAACTTCTACACAATGTTTTTTCCCTTTATGTGATCCAAAGTCCATTTTAGATTTTCTATCTTTACTCAAATCCAATTCAATGAGTACTCTCGCGTAACTAATATCTTCACTTTCAACGGTAATACCATCCGTACGGATTGGTTTGCCAACTTGTGAGGCAATCTTGGCTAAGCCATCATTAGTTCTAGCTTGTTCCGGAAGTTTTCTTAATATCACCCAAGTAGGTATTTTATTAATCTCAAGGTTTCCAAAGTCGAAAAAATCTGGTATTTCCGTTAAAAGAAGAAGTCGTCCATATGAAAGAAACGGACCTTTCGAAAGGATACTCTTTTTATCTTCGTCTTTACCAAATTTGAAGATTAACAACCCGGTTGGATGCTTCCTAACTTTACATTCCACGTTCCATTCCTTTACTATCCTTTGAATATCTTTCATATCCGGAGATTTTTTTCCGGCTACATACCCAATTAATGAAAAACCAAAAGCTTGTTCGATAGTAAACACATCGCTTTCTAAAAGTTGCAACATTTCTCCTTCTACGGGCTCGAAATACTTAAGCTCCATTCCCGCTATTGGTTTCCTATTATTTAGGAGCACATTCTTATAATCAAGCCTCTTAATCTCTTCACAAGTCGATAGGGATTTTCCCGAGCAATTTGTATCGGCGTCAAGTTTCCTGGTCAAGTTCACGGGTCCCTTGGTGGTCGTTTCATGCCCTCCATTAACCACATTTTTAGATACCAAAGTGCCCTCAACTTCACCCTCACTAGGTTCCTCAATCACCAAAGAATGTGACTTGGTAATTTTATCAAACACCTTGTGAGCAACAAGTGTTTCCCATATTTTTTCTACTATAAGCTTATCAAAACCTCCACACACTTCAAGAAATTTATGCCTATCTTCAATAGATGTATCAAAATACCCATGATCAATAGAAGGATCCTTCGAATTTGGGGGAATAAGATTAGTGTTAGAAATCCCCAAAATTCTTTCTTGAGTAGCCCCACCCTCTCCAATGGAAGACCCAAGGAGACCAACACCCGGTTGGTTATGATCTAGCGTGAGGCTAGTCATGCCAATAGAGGTCCGGGGATCCGGGTTTGCCCATGACGTGAGGTTCATGGGGTCCGGTGGCTCATTGGTGGAGGAGGCGTGGTTAGGAAGAGGTGCATCTCCCGGGTCCAAATCGGACGAAGAAACTCTTCGGTCATTAGAAGAACAGGATGGATTCATCGCGTAGGTATTGATCCGAGAAAAAAACGTGAGGTAGGCGCTAGATTGGAAAGATCTAGGAGAGAAGCTCTCTTACCTCCCTCTTGTTTTTACGTACCTCTGGGTAATTAAAGAAATTGTTTCCTTGAATCTATGGCAAACTTTTATGATTGTAATGAATTGAACACAAGTGTTTACTGTACACGATAATAGTTATCACTACAGTATTGATTAAAGAAATTGTTTCTTGAATCTATGGCAAACTTTTATGATTATGGTATTCATCTACATAATATAAAGGCAAATCCTTGATTAAGTTACGAACTAGATATCATAAGGTGTTATGATAATGAGAATCTAGCTCATAGGACTTAAGCTAAACTTGTTCTTAATCGTAGGATCATCAAGTTAGGACCTCGATGATCCGGTTAGATTAATATGTAGCTAACAAGTATTTATTGGATAAATATAGGTAGTTCTCGTTTACCGAGTTAGGTGCATAGATAATGCACATAGAGATGTGATTGTCGAACCGACTAAAACTAGAGATTCCTAATGGTTAATTACCTTGAACAGTCAAGTGGGTTAATCTCTATAAGGACTTAAATGCTTGTAATCCTTTGACCTGAGATCATCACTATAGTTGAATATGTGCTTGTTTTGTTTTGATACTGGACTACTAGTGTGTCATAATACTAGTCGAAAGGATATTGGACGCAACTAAGTATGTATCCTCCTAGGGATGAGTCGAGATGGAAGCTATCAACTCTAGGTAAAGAGTTTGAGCTCTACGATGTCATGAGATTATAACGATTATATCAAGTCCTTGGCCAAGGTGATAGAATGAATGAAGAAATGAGTCTCTTAGGTCATTCGTCAATCGTTGATAATCGACATGTAACGTAGTTGATTTTCTAATGGGATTTGACAGATATACCATATCCCAAGATGATCCGGAGCTGTAAAGATAGAGGGATTACGTGTATAATCCTTTACCGGGTTCTTTGTACAGAGTTACTTCACGTTATCCGGTCGTTGGGGAGTGTTGTTAGACGCCAACCTTGATTAGTAGTTAACTAAGTTAACTACTACCGGTTTAACGATGAACCCACGTAGTCGCACACTAACGAGTGCATTGATCTTGCTTCATGTTATTAATTGATTTTTATTATCAGATAATAGATATTAAATACGAGACCAAATTGAAAAAAAAAGGGAGAGAAAAAGGAAAAAAGGCGATAAGTTCGTGGATTGAACCACGCACCTCTAGTAGTATGAAATGTGTCACTAACCGCTAGGCTAGTCAAGTCATTTGTATAATGTAAGAGGTCCAAGTGGACCAGATTATTAAGATAATCAATTCTCATTATACGTTTATGACTTTTCATCTCCTGTCTTTTCATTTTCTCTCTAAAAGCTATTATATGATAATAAGTTATCATTAGTCAGAAATAATTTTTTCCATCAGTTTTCTCTCAAGAATAAAATATAGAAAACAAAAGGTCTCTCATGGTCTCCAAGTCAGAATTTGATTCTGAAAGCAATGATTAAAGCTCGGTGTGCAAAGCGTGGAGGCTTCAAGTTTTTGAAGCTACGATCAGGCAATTCGGTTTCATACAATGGATTAAGGTATGTAATCGTTTTTTGGTTTTAAATTCTTAAATCGCACTAGATAGATAGGCTATTGGATTGCAATGTAATTTTTCCGCTGTGTTATATGTGATATAATCGTAATTGCTATCCTTCCTTCAAGAAGACCATCAAGAGTGAAACCATTCGGCTTTGTGTATGACTTTGTAAGTTTTGGAAACAGGCCCATCGAGCAAAACTAGGGGTGTGCGCGGGTCGGTTTTGGATGAAAAATACTCAACCCACAAACCGCCCGTTGTTGTACGGGTTTTGAAAAATGAGACCCGCACCCGCCCAATCCATTATATAAACCATCGAGTTTCGGGTTGAGCGGGTTGCGGGTGCATTGCGGGTGATTTAGTTTAATAAATGAGCCAAAATTGTATCCATAATCATTCGGAGGATTATATTACAAATGCATGTTGCAACACAAATATAGTTTATGATACTCATATACATTTTAAATCATCTCTAATTTTACAAAATATAAAATGAGATTTTAGAAAGATAAATTTATGAATTAAACAAAAGATTGAGATAATATCATAACTGAAATGAAAACAGATTCATTTGAAAAAATATATTTGAAATACCAAGGGATTTAAAAAATTTAAAAGGGAATGAATAAAAAAAGAAATATAGAGTGAGAATCACATGACCATACAGATTTATTTGAATAAAATGAGCAATACAATTATTTCTAATCATTTATACTACATGGTAATCGGGTATGCGGGTTTGCGGGTTTCAAGTTTAAAATCCGCAACCCGCAAAAAGTGTATACTTTTTCTAAAATGTAAACCGCAATCCACCCAATAGAAAACTAACCCGTATTATTTCGGGTTAATGTAATCGGGTTGGTCGGGTTATGCGGGTTTAATAACCCGATGCACACCCCTAAGCAAAACTCATTGTTTCGTTTGCATGCTAATGGTGTTTTAAAGCGAGATTCGCTCCAAAAGAATTCAGAAAATATTTTAAATTTTTATTTTTTTGTTTTTAAAAGGATATTATGGTAGTTTAGGGAAAACCACAATTACATTTTCTATTTTGAGCTTTTATATTCAAAGATCTTGCCTCTCAAAGACATACTTGAATAAAAACAAAAAAGACCTTTTGCTCTACAAATGATGTTCTTCTCTGCATTGTTTCTCATCTAAACTATACAAATGTCTGACTTTGTTTTAACCTCTATACTAGCAACTAAGGAAAAATTCATATTTTCAAGTGCTGATCGATGACTCGATCTAAGAAGAAGAAGAATTATGAGAATTCGGGGTTTCTGGGTCATATCATGAGGATTTGGTGACTAATGGTCTTGGGAGAACTGTAATTTTTAACCATGGTCCAAATTGCACAAAATCCTGGATATGTGAGCTCAAATTTGAAGTCTTTCAATAAATGTAATTATTTGTGTATTAATACTATGAAACTGCAAATTTCAATCCTGAAAGAGATAATATGTTGGCTAATTCTATCTCTTGCGGAATGAACAATCCTGAAAAACTGGGTCCACTTAACATGCTTGATCAATTCCGTAAGTCAAGTTCTAATATTACGGAGGTTGGTCATAGGGTTTATAGGTGTACTTACTACGCTAAGAAGGAAACTAATGTGGCTAAAAAACATGGAAATAGAATGTAGGGACTAATTTGCAAACTGCTGGGCATATTGAGGCTGTAGGTGACTTTTAGAAAGTTGCAGGGGCTGTAGGAGATTCTTCAGAAACTGCGGGTACTGGAAATATTGGGTCTGTAGCAACAACTCACAAAATGCTCTCAAGGCTTATTATTTTATGATATTTTTACATGGAAAGCCAGAAGTATATGAACAAAATTTTGTAAGAAGTTGCTTTTTAGTTAAAGTTATTGAGATCCTGGCAGTAATTAGTTACTTTTAGTGAAAATTGAAGTCGTTTACTAATCACTTATTTAATGATGTATATAAACAAGTAACTAAGTGAATACAACATTGAAGGTTTGTTTGCACTCCAACTCCGTTTCATATTAAAATGATTATCAAACCAATCAGCTTAAATGATAATATTTTATTAACGGTAATTAATATTTACATTTGTAAATGATGACTTCACACTTAGCCAAGAATTAAAACATAGGCATTTAAGTCCTCGTTCTTAAGCTTTTTTAGTACATGACAGTGTCAAATTATACTTAATGATAAGTATGTCACATTACCAGATCAGAAGTGGATGTCATGGAAGTTCAACACCTATTATTTTAACCTGAGAAGATAAGTAGTTCGTGTACGATACTTATTCAGAAAAGGAAAGCAATCTAGAGCAAAATAGAGGATGTTACCATTACCATTAGAATAGTAATAAAATATAATACATTATTTTTCATAGCTAAGCATAAGAATCTTCAACTTTGTGTTGTCAACTATTACCTTTTCCTTCCAAGAAGATTAGTTCAACAAGGTGGTTTGGCACATTAAGAATAACATCTTTTAAGGGATCTGAGGAAGTTTAAAAATAGGAAACAAGCATGTTGACTTTCAAGAAATTGCAACTTGCAGAATTCAATTAATATATAATAAGATGAGAGCAGGACCCCAACTTTCATTATTCGGATTTGCAGTCTTACATTTTAAATAGCAGAAGACCAAGATTAAAATGGCATCTTCATCATCTTCACCATCAAAAAAATATAAAGTTTTTCTGAGTTTCAGAGGAGAAGACACTAGTTACAGCTTTGTTAGCCATCTTCATAAGGCTCTTAATGAGAGAGGAATCGCCACTTTCTTTGATGAGTTAGATCTAGAGAAAGGTCATTCGATATCTACAGAACTATTGAAATCTATTAAAGAGTCAAAGTTTGCTATTATTGTCTTCTCCAAGAACTATGCTTCATCAACATGGTGCTTAGATGAGCTTGTGGAAATCATGAAATGTCGAACAAAGTACAACCAGACAGTTATACCGATCTTTTACGATGTAGATCCTTCAGATGTACGCAAACAAAATAATAGCTTTGCTGAATCATTTGACATGCATGAGGAGAAATTCAAGGATAACATGGAGAAAGTGCACAGGTGGAAGGAAAACTTAAGAAAAGCAGCAAGTATTTCAGGGTATGACGTCAGCGCAAGGTATATTTATTACTCTTCTCTTTATTTGATTTTATCGTTCTTTGTTCTTAAAGTAAATAATTTGCTTAAGTGTGTGTAGAATAAGTACTCCTCAGAACCAAAATCCCTTTATAGTTAATTTTTGTAATCTTCTGTATTTATGTATAGCTCCATTGAAAAAATTAAAAATTAAAAGGCTTCTTCTTTGTTTCCCTATGCCCAGGGGCGGATGCAGGGGTGGGCTGAGGTGGGCTGCAGCCCACCCCAACTTATCCAGCCCACTATAATTTAATCTACTTTTTTTTTTAAAAATAGATAAAAATGTAACTAAAAAAATTATAGTATAAAATTTAGGGTCAATGACCCAAAAAATCAAAATAATATTATACTTGCCCCAAAGAATCATCCATTAACTTACTATTATAAGATTACATGTTTACCCGTCAAGAACGATTCCCGTCAAGGACGATTCCCATCAAGGACGATTCCCGTCAAGGACGATTCCCATCAAGGACGATTCCCGTCAAGGACGATTCCCGTCAAGGACGATTCCCATCAAGGACAAAATTTAGTTAATGATGTTATTGGGAAGAAATTTTGTCATTGATGTTATTGGGCTGAAAATAATATTATTTTGATTTTTTGGGTCATTTTCCCTAAAATTTAGCTCCCTAACTTAAAATTTAGAGATTAATTCTATCAAATAATAAAATTTATTAACGAAATTGGAACGTAAATACCATTAAATATTCAATTTCTTGGTTCGTTTTAATTTTTTTTTTATAGATTTTTTCGTAATTAACTCTTAAATGTTTTAAAAAAATTCATTTGGGCCCCGTAAATTTTAAAAATTATTTTATTAGGCTTTAAATGATTTTATTTATAGGATTTTTTTATTTTTTTGCAACAAAATGTATGTTATTTTGAATAAAAAAAAGAAATTTTTCGAATGATTAATTTAAAAAAATAATATTCAGACTTATATTGCAATCTTTACACAATATAGGGATTTATAGTGCATTTTAGCATTATATAAGGATCTATCTAGCAATTTTTGCATTATATGTAGACTTATCGTGCAAATACGGTAAAATAATTTTTTTCGGGGGCATTGCCCCCGAACCCTCTTAGCCCCTCCTAACAAAAAATCCTGCCTCCGCCCCTGCCTATGCCATCCCCGTGGCTGACGGTCATTGTGGCTATGCTACAAGGTTTTGATGGAGCTCCATTGAGTTTTAGAAAAATTACATTTTTTCTAACTAGTTTTCTTTTTTTTATTTTAAAACATTATAACAATATTTTGGTCATTGTGGATAGTGGATACATTGAAGTCATTTTGTTATTACAAAGGGTATATTTCATATAATATAGATAATATAATTCAATCTTGTGCATAGGATACACATTTTAACCTAACAATAACTCTTATGTAATCTTAGGAATGTGTCTGAAGCATCATGTATAGACAAGATAGTGGACGATATTTTCAATAAATTGCCTCGAAAAGCTTATGCTAAAGGTCTATTTGGGATGGAAAACCATTTGAAGAAACTAAGATCATTGTTGGATAAAGAACCAAATGATGTGCGTTTTATTGGAATTTGGGGTATGGGAGGAATTGGGAAAACAACAACGGCAAGAGTTATTTTCAATGAACTCATTGATGGATTTGAAGGAGGTTGCTTTCTTCACGATGTAAGGAAAAAAGATATGGTGGATTTGCAAAAGACACTCCTTTCAGAAGTCCTAAGATTCCAGATAAGTGATGATTATAAAGGAAGCAACATGATAAAGACATGTCTTTGTTTCAAAAGGGTGTTACTTGTCTTGGATGATGTGGATGACATAAACCAATTGGAATTATTAGCGGGAGGGAGCGAGTGGTTTGGCAATGGTAGTAGAATTATTTTAACCTCTAGAGATGAACACTTGTTCGGCAATGTAAATGATCTTTATGAAATAAAAACAATGTCGGACGATGAAGCGTTTGAACTCTTTTCCCTGCATGCTTTCAAGAAGAGCCATACACCTAAGAACTTGGTTAAATTTGTTGATCATGTTATAAGTTATGCAGATGGGCTTCCTTTGGCTGTTAAAATCTTGGGTTGTCATTTGCGTGGACGACAAGAGGAAGAATGGAAAAGTGTGCTTGATAGAATAAAAGATGATCTAGAAATGAAAATCACTACAGTCCTCCAAATCAGCTTTGATGGTTTGAATAATACCCAACAAGAAATATTCTTAGATATTGCTTGTTTATTCAGAGAAAATGATAAAGATAAACTGGTTAAAAAACTTGATAGTTTTGGTTTCCCCCACGCAGACGACATAAAAGTTCTTATGGAAAAATCCATGATACATATATCAAAAGGAAGAATTCAAATGCATGATTTGATGCAAGAAATGGGTCAAAATATTGTTCTCCAAAGAGTCCATAAGAATCATGGAAGATATAGTAGATATTGGGATGTTAAAGACATCGGGGATTTGCTAACAAATTGATAAGATAGATACAAACAAACATGACTTAAGTGTTTAGTAGTAGTTAAGCTAGTTGACAAAAGTTATTACACTATAGTAGTTATATACGTTGTATATATTATAGATATACAACACACAAAAGATACCAAATTCTATCTATAAATAGCATACTATTTGTAACACTTTTAACCACACATATATAATATAGTATATTTTGTCGTCTTCTATATTCAATATAGTATCAGAGCCAAGATCCAAAAAGATCGAAGGTTCGAGTCTTGTTGTCATCACACATTATAAAAATTCACGTAGGAAATACTAGACATGCAAAAAAAAAACATGAATCTAGTTTGCGCGAGAGAGTGCGTATTGAGCATGTAAAACTCATATATAATATATGTGATGATTCCTGTGTTGCAAAGTTTTACTAAATCTTTGTCCAAGATTCGAGCTTATTCTGATCTCGATTGGGCGAGTTTTACTAAATCTTTGCCAAACATTTGAACTTATTATGATTCCTCGCAAGTTTTACTATAGATCGTCGCACCACCACATGGTGTTGCATATTTCTTGGCTCCAATCTTATCTCTTGGGGTTCAAAGAAGCAAACCACTTGTGTCTCGCTCCTCCACTGAGGCGGAGTATCGAGCGATAACGTACGTTTCAGCTGAGATAAAGTGGCTAAGGTTTTTGTTGAGAAGTCTACGTGTTGAGATCTCTACTCATGTTATGCTTGTGATAATCTTTCATCAATTTCTCTTGCTTCTAATCCCGTTTTTCACACGAGGGCACGTCATATTGACGTTGCTTTTCACTTCGTATGTACGTGAACTGGTTCAGTCGAAACTTCTTCTTATTCGAAATGGGGAGGCGTGTATAACCCTGTGGGACTAGTCGTGGTGCACGTAAGCAAGCCCGGATCACCCACGTACCATAAAAATAAGGTCTCATAGGTGGGCAGGACAATATCAGAATCAAGATGGGATCTCTTAATTGTGACAAGTGGGAAAGAGAGTTGGTAAGGGATGACTAATTATTATTAATAGTTATTGAGAAGATCTTGGCCATAAATTGCTTTTAATGAGCTTTGATCTCTTATAAAATTCTTTCAACAATCACTTATTTACTGATGTAGTGCAAAAGGCATGGGCCATTTTGAATGAATCTGAATCTTCTCCTAACTTGACTCCTATACTAACTCTACTAACTCCAATCACAATTAAGTAATTGGTTTTTAGTATTATTTTTATTTATAATTTATTTCTCTCTCTTCCTATTATATTTCACATAGTAATTCAATTATAAATATAGATAATACTAAAAACCAATTACTTAATTGTGATTGGAGTTAGTAGAGTTAGTAAAGGAGTCAAGTTAGGAGAGGATCCATATTCATTTTGAATAATTTAAAAGCCGAGTAAGCAAACTGTTACGGAATCCAACACTCAATCCACCTGCTCATGTCAAATACTGGATGATTTAATCAATCATTTTTGGATATTTTCATCATTTTAGCTCATAGTAACTCAATTTATTGGATTAAGTTAGTGACTTGTCGAGAAACAGAATTACCTATGAAGTTCAAAACTAATACATTTCAAAAGCTCGATTACCTCATTCTCAGCACATTGACGCTAAGATCGGGCGGAGCCAGGAAGTTATATTAGGGCAAAAGGGTTCATGAACAAGTGGTCGTTTTTCTTGTGTGTTAATTACGATTTAAGTCCCTATATTATGAAAAAAATTATACTATGGACCCCTATTATTATGTTGAAGTTGTAATATAGGTCCCTTTATTATGAAAAAAAAAACTTTGGTATTATTTAAAATAATTTACTATAGGTCCCTATATTATGCAATATGATTTTTTTACAAAATTTGAGGGCCAAAGTGAACATTTTCTAAATTTTTCAAGGTCATATATTTTTTTCTCTTCGTACAGATTATGGACAATTTAAGGTCATGTAGTTAGGGTCAGTTGTACTCAAGTTGTACTCGAGTCATGTGATCGATGAATGGATACTTCAAATACTATACTTTTTTCTTTAAAGATATAAGGATCTTGTTAACTTGCCAACTCAACTAAAAGTTCGAACTGTTAGAAGAAGGCAGAAGACAAACAGATTATAGGAGATTTATACTCCAACACGCCCCTTCAAATCCTATACTTTTTTCTTTAACAATATAAGGACCTTGTTAACTTTCCAACTCAACTAAAAGTTTGAACCATTAGAAGAAGGCGGATAACAGATTGTAGAAGATTTATACTCCAACATACCTTAGTTCGATTGTCCTATGATAATGGTGTCTCACACGCGTGTATACACTAGTAGATGATATTTATGGTGTAATGGGAATATCATGTTACAAAAATACCCTTAATCATTTCTAAAATCAACCTCTCCCTCTCTCTGAGATTGATCACCCTCTATTTTCGTTGTCTGACTCTCTCGCACTACCTATGCGTCGCCATCTCCATCATATTGCTCGAAACCCACTATCATGGTTATTATAACGTAACCCTAACCATTGTCTCTGAAATCCAAATTCACCATTATGTATAATTATGTATAGAATATTATTACAGGTTATAAGGATGGTTACGGACCCATAAAAATAACTAAAAGATAGTTTATTAATAATGATTTGCTTGTTCTTTATTTGTATGGCTAACTATGATGGGTGTATCATGTAATCAGTTGGAGTTTCACTTTAAATACTATTGGATGTACCAAAACCGTTCCCAATTTCTACCGAGCTAAAATTTCAATTCAAAGATGGTCAATTTTTATTTTTGTTCATGTTTTTCCTAAACTTTTTCTTTGGTTTTATAATTATCTTTAATGAATTTAGTGTTGATAAACTTTCATTATTATTTTTTTGTGTTTAGTAATATTTTTGGTTGATTATCAACGGTTGTTCATATTTAGGATGTTTTTGTCTTTTTCAGTAACATTAGGGTACCAAACCAAGTGTTTGTTAATGTTCATTTTAAATAAGATGTAATATTTATTGTAATATATTTTTTAAATAAATTGTCTCTTCAATCTGGGACTCTAGTCTCTAAGCAACTGTTTAGTTGTTCTAGGAACAGGGTCGGCCTTGTTTGTAACCATAATATTATTGAATGATTATATTTAGTTCGTTTGACGACTGAGACATTAATGGTTGTATTACATACTAATCTACATTTACGGTGGTAAACGAATCAAACCATTTACGAGCAGCTCGAGCTCGGATCGAGAAAAAATTCGTTGAACTCGTTCGATTATACAAACGAACAAAAAAAATTGATCGAACTCGTTCGATTAAAAAATGATTTCGTTCGAACTCACTTTATAATTGTTCGTTTATAATTATGATATGTAATTAATGTTTTAGTTATCAATAAATAAATTATTAAACCTATATATTTACTTAAATTTTTTTTATTTCTTTAGATTTTAATTTTTTTCATTAAAATCACACTTCATACTTCATACACATACTTTGTCTAATACCAATCATTCATGAATGATCTGCTTCAACCTTACTAAAATAAATTGCTCGTTAATAACTCGAAACTCGACTCGCAAAAACCTTGTTTGATAATGTCAACAAACAAGTTTTAAAATTTTTAGCTTGACTCGCTAAAATTTGAGCTCGGATCAACTCAACTCAAAAATCTTGATAAACAAGCATGCAACCCATCCTCATCTTCTCCGCTCTCACTATATTCATTCTCCCCTAGATTCATTTTTTCTTCGTTCACAACCCCAACCTCCATATTATCACTAGTTTTGTTTACCCATTAGTTGGTTTTAATGTCTCAATGGCTATCTCATTTGCATTAGCTTTTTCTATATATTTGTTTTTTTTCAACTTTGTACATTATACTAAATATCCCATCATCTTTTACCA
The DNA here is from genome assembly GCA_029959085.1 of Nemophila menziesii. NCBI lineage: Eukaryota > Viridiplantae > Streptophyta > Magnoliopsida > Boraginales > Hydrophyllaceae > Nemophila > Nemophila menziesii. Next base: position 38,918,907 of record JARWIR010000008.1, read on the forward strand.
TACTGTTCGAAGAATCACATATGTAGTTTATCTTAGGCTTCCCATTCTAGATAAGCAACTCTAGTTTCATATTTGTATGTCCCCTAACCGGCAACATTTCCATTTATATCTCAGTTTTTGTTTTCTAGTAGATACGCGATCATTTTTCCTTTTGAGGCCACAATCTCTGGCATAGTGGTGCTAGTTTGCCTCATAATCATTATCTTTCTTGTCAATCAGAAATTATATCCTCCCATTGACTTTATCTCTTTGGTAACTATTCCCAAGCTAGATAACTCTAGTTGCTTACAAAGCGTTTCATGCTCTACTTTCACCTGGTCTAAACCTTTCAAACTAATTAAACTGATATCTACACTCTCAGCCTGAAGCACCTCGTTATGTGCTTCAAGTTTCTCGACTAGTCCACACAAGTCCATCATACTTTTATGTTCTTGGACCATACCAACAACATCCATCGGCTCCAAGGTATTTAATGATCATCAATTACCAGAGACTTGTGAGTACGTGCCATTCGAAACCTGTATTTATACATATTGTCACTCGATCCTTCCTCCACAGTTTCATGAAAGAAATAAAATAAAATAAATATTATTTTATTCCATGTCACCCATGATGGGGTAACATGAACGCTCTCTGGGAAGTTAGTCAAGAAGTTACAATGGTAACTTGCCCACTAAGAGAGATGTGGATAGTGGAGATAATGGAGATAGTGGAGTGATGGTTTATTATCAGTTAATAAACCAACGCTCCTATCCCTCTATAAATAGGAGTCTGATTCTCCTCTCCAGACACAACAAACACAACAGCAAAAATTCTTCTCCCGTTAAATCAATTTTTTCTTATACACTTAACAACAAATTCTCAGACTCTTAGGTGGTGAAAACAAAGAGCTTAATTCTAGTAATTAAGTTCACGATCAGAAAGCAAGAATTCAGAAAGAAAGAATTCAGAAATCAATCCGCTGCGTAAGAAGGTTTGTCTAAAACCTTTTCTATTTACTTTAATAGGTAACAATTGGTATCAGAGCGTTTGTTACCTGTATAATTATTTGCTTCTTCTTCTGTATTTTTCATGCGATTCATGCTTAAGAAGTAAAAAATAAATTTAAAAAAAAAAAAAAAAAAAAAACTGCCGAAGTAAATTTTTTTGCTGCCGTCGTTTTTTTTAATTTTTGTTTTAGAAGAAGAAAACTTACTGTTATACTAGGTCGGTGAGTGGTCTGTTTTTCTTTTTTTTTTGATGGACCAATTAGCTTATTAGAACCCATCTCTTCTAGATTAATTTTCTTTTGGGCCTAGTATTAATATTTTTTTTCTTTGGGCCGAACCTATTATATTTTTTTTTGGGCCGAAATTATTTTAAATTCATGTAAGGGGGTTCGAACCCTAGCCAACCCAACCAAAGACTAATAGCTTAACCACTTGATCTATACAATTAGTTGTTACTTATAAGAATATATATTTCATTTATAACAAATTTCAGAAATGTATTATTTTAATTCAAAAAGGTGGTGAACTATTTTTTGTTCTTAATTTTTCTATAGAGGAAAATGGTGATTACACGATCCCGGGGATTACGTGCATTCAGACGCGACCTGTTGATGAACTACAGGATTGATTACAAGAACATAAAGAATACTAATAAAGCAAAATTGGTTTACACCGCCAAAGAACCCGAGTCAGATGGACAAAGGGAAGATTTGAAAAACAAAATAATGACACTTCGAAATTATAAGATGAAATCATCACATTCTTTAATACAACACGTGAAGATTGTAAATGATATGATACAAGGTGTCATAAAATATGCCTATCACATGAATGAGAATGACAAGGTTGATGCCCTTCTCAGGACTTTGCCAAAAGACTTGAGAAAAGATCTCCTTGATATATGGAGGAATGTGAATCCCGAAAATTATGTAGATAGGAGATCAAAAACATATGGTTGGGTCGTATATGCCTTCACTGAATCTCATATGTGGAATCATTTTAAAAGGCATACAAGTTTTTTCAAATGTCCTTGTGAGATGAATTCGCCTACTAAGTATGATCCGATAAGTCTCTATGTAAAAGAGGGTTTTGAAAAATCGATTCCTTTGAAAACGAGATACGAGTGATTGTCATGTATAAGTTAGAGTTTCTTTGCTAGGTAGTTTATTTTGGTAGTTCGTTTCAAATGTTAGTCTTTGAATTTTATTTGGTTATTTGTTTACCAAACATGTTTTTTTCATTTATGTATGAATTCAACTAGATTATTTGCTTTTATGTTATTAGTTGTTTAGTTTTCATACATTTTTTGCTCTATTCATGTTAGAGTAAGTGGGAGTTCTTGAAGAACTTAATTTTGCAGTTAATGAAATTGATTGAATGGTTAAGACAAACAAAATATAGTGGTTCATGATTGGGAACATAGTGAACTTTCTTTATCACTTATTTTGTTATCTTTCTTATTCATTCCGTTTGCATTAATAGCATAGAGTTGTTAAATAAATGTATGACACTAATGGAAATCTCTTACTTTATAGAGAAAATGGCATCGAAAACCATCATTGCTGATCTCAACAAAGGAGAAAAGATGAATGGTGAGAACTATAACCTTTGGAAGCTCAAGATACACTATGTTCTAGAAGAGCAAGATGTTCTTGAGGCTGTTAACAATGTCATGGCTCAGCCTGAGGAAGGCAACACAGCTCAAAACAGAAGGGACATGGAGGCCTATGAGAAGTGGAAAAAGAAAGATTCCACTACAAGAGGCATCTTGATAGGCTCCATGAATGACGATCTTGTCTATGAATGTCAACGATACCTCACTGCTCACGAAATGTGGAATGCTCTTAAGGAGAAGTATGGGGGTACGACTGTGACTAAGTTGCGTCAATTGACCATTAAGTTTGACACTTGCAAGAAGAAGCCTAATCAAACCATGCAACAACATCTCCGAGAGATGTCTAACATGATTAGGGAACTTAAGAATGCAGGTCATAACCTTACTGATGAACAACAGGTTCAAGCTGTGATCCGATCTCTTCCAAATAACTGGGAGCATTTGAAGATAAACTTGACTCACAATGACAACATCAAAACCTTTGATGATGCTGCTCGTCATGTGACATTGGAAGATGAACGTCTAGATGCAATTAAGCCTCAGGGTCAGGCTTATGTTGTTGAGTCAAGTTCCCACAAAGTTTCTGGCAATAAGCGCAAGAACAATGGGAAGAAGAATGGAAATGAGCATGTTTCCAAGAAGAACAAGAAGGGTGGTAACAATAATGGAAAACGTTTCCGTAAGAAAAAAGACAAGAGTAAGATGAAATGCTTTAACTGTGAGAAAATGGGCCACTTCGCTCGCGAGTGCAGTGAGCCTAGAAAGGTAGCAATGTCATTTACTTCTTGTAATTTTACTTATGTTACCAGTACTGTATTGCTTGCTGATTCTAATCCTTTGTGGACTGTGGACTCAGGAGCGACAGACCATGTAGCCAAAGACCGAGAGGCATATGTAGAGTACCGTCGGATTCCAGAGGGATCAAGGTGGATATATGTAGGAGACAACAATAAGGTTGAAGACAAAGGAGTTGGCACTTGCAAGTTGAACTTGCGAGGTGGTCAAACCTTGTACCTGCATGATGTACTTTACGCACCTGACATTCGACGGAACTTAGTCTCGGTCACTGTTCTTCTAGGATTAGGTTTTAATTTGCATTTTCATAACAAACAAGTAGATATCTATTATGATGCTAGGTATTATGGTTCTGGTTTTATTTCGCATGGTTTAATTGTACTAGATGATGATAACTCGTTTAATAGTTATTGTTTAAGTAGTTGCTTTTCCAATAATACTTCTTCTTCTAGTAATTCTAATGTAGAAGAAAATGTATGGCATGCTAGATTAGGTCATATTGGTCAAGACCGTATGAATTTGTTGGCTAAGGCGAACCTTTTGGATTCGTTGACTAAAGTCAACTTGCCAACTTGTGAAAATTGTCTAGCAGGTAAAGCAAAATGGAAACCATTTGGAAAGGCTAAACGAGTCGAGTACCCATTACAAGTAATTCATTCAGACATCTGTGGCCCAATGAGTGTTCAAACTAGACGTGGGGAACGTTATTTCATCACTTTCATAGATGATTTCACTAGGTTTGGTTATGTCTACCTGATTTCTCAGAAATCTGAAGCATTGAAATGTTTTATGACATTTATCAATGAAGTGGAAAATCAGTTAGAGAGGAAGGTGAAAAACCTAAGAACCGATCGAGGACGTGAATATCTATCTGATCAGTTTAAAGAACTGTGTGATGAAAAAGGGATAGTAAGGCAACTTACAATTCCTAGAACACCACAACAGAATGGTGTGGCTGAAAGGAGGAATAGAACACTCCTAGAAATGGTTAGGTCTATGATGGCACAAGCAAATCTTCCAATATCTTATTGGGGAGATGCCTTGTTAACCGCCTGTTATATACTTAACCGAGTACCCACAAAGACTATTCCATCAACTCCTTATGAACTATGGACAGGTAGGAAACCTAATCTGTCATACTTGCGACCTTGGGGGTCGGCAGGCTATGTTCATGATCTATCTCATAAGTATGGGAAGTTAGGTCCAAGAGGTAAGAAGTGTATCTTTATTAGATACCCAGATCACTCTAAAGGATATGTGTTTATTGGTGAACATAATGATGGGGGTCTTACTGAAATTGAGTCACGGGATGTTACATTCTTAGAGAATGATTTTCCTAGCAAAGGTGAGGTTGACAGAAATTCCATTTTATGTGAATTAAATGAGATTCAGGAAGATGATATGCAAACAAATGTGACGCCTGATGAGGTAACACATACTCAAGAAATAGAGACGGACACTCCTCTAAATCTTGAGACGGAAGAAACCATTGCATCATCTAGTAATCCTATTTCTCAAAATTCTCAACTTAAGAGAAGTGCTAGAGGTTTAGTTCCTCGTCGCCGATTTGAAATCGAAGGAGAAGTCTTTATGATAACTCCACAAGACGAAGAGGAACCTCGAACAGTTAATGAAGCACTCTCATGTCCCGCTAAGAATGAATGGAGGAAAGCAATGGAAGAAGAAATGGAGTCGATGAAGAAAAACCAGGTATGGGAACTGGTTGATCTCCCAAAAGGACGTAAAGCAATTGGGAACAAGTGGGTTCTCAAAATAAAGAGGAAACCTGACAATTCCATTGACAGGTATAAAGCTCGCTTGGTAGCGAAAGGCTATACTCAACGGGAAGGAATAGATTTTGAGGAAACTTTTTCTCCTGTTGTTAGATTTACCTCAATACGTCTTATTTTAGCTATTGTGGCGCATCTCGATCTGGAGTTGCACCAAATGGATGTTAAAACTGCATTTCTAAATGGTGATTTAGAAGAGGTAATTTTCATGGAACAACCCTCGGGTTTCGTTGCAAAAGATCAAGAGAATAAAGTATGTAGATTGTTGAAATCAATCTATGGTCTTAAGCAAGTCTCGAGACAGTGGAATTTGAGATTTCATGAAGTCATCTCGTCAAATGGATTTGAGATGATAAGTGAAGACCACTGTGTTTATATTAAACGTTCCAAGAAAAATTTCATGATTTTATCTCTATATGTGGATGACATCCTATTAGCTGGGAATGATAAAGAGTTTATTCAAGCTAACAAGGAGTGGCTAGCTTCTCAATTTGATATGAAAGATATGGGAGAAGCAAATTATATTCTTGGTGTTAAGATTCACAGAGATAGGTCTAGAAGACTATTATCTCTATCTCAAGAACCTTACATCATGAATGTACTTGAGCGCTTTGGTATGACTACGTGCAATGCCATTGACACTCCTGTAGCAAAGGGAATAAACTTAACTCTCGACATGTGTCCTAGTACTACAGAAGAGAAATAGAAAATGTCAACAGTACCATATTCTAGTGCCATTGGTAGTCTTATGTATGTTATGATGTGTACGAGACCAGACATTTGTTATGCAGTAGGTTTAGTTAGTCGTTTTCAATCGAACCCAGGACAAGAGCATTGGAAAGCTGTGAAAAGGATATTGAGATACCTAAAAGGCACCAAAGATCATGCCTTATGCTTTCGAGGAGATAGATTACGCCTAGAGGGATATACAGACGCTGATTGGGCTGGTGATATAGATGGGCGTAAATCCACTTCAGGTTATGTATTCTTGCTAAATAATTGCGCAATCTCATGGAGTAGCAAGAAACAAACCTGTGTAGCTTTGTCAACGATGGAAGCTGAGTTTGTAGCTTGCTCAGCTGCGGTTCAGGAGGCTGTTTGGTTAAAAAGGTTCTTTGAACATTTAGGATTCTCTGGTGATAGTGGGAGTCCAATAACAATATACTGTGATAGTCAAGCTGCAATGGCTTATGTGAAAGATCCAAAATATCACAGCAAGACCAAACACATTGATATAAAGTATAACTTCGTTAGAGATATAATTGCACAAAAGGATGTTACTTTGCAATATATACCCACACGCAATATGCTTGCTGATCCATTCACAAAAAGCTATCCCAAGGGATGTATTCATGGATCATGTTAGATCTATAGGATTAAGCAAGATATAATGTATGAATTATTGCTAGTTTATGTGCATTCATGTATATATTTCCATTAGTATGTTTATTTAACTGTTTATTTTAATGATATCATGTTTTGATATGTATTATATATTGCGTGTGATTTTGTAAGTATGTATGTCCTATAGACTGAGATTGACCCTGTCACACGGGCAATCGCCTTTGGCATAAGAAGTGCGCAAAGATGAGACTAACTCATAGTAGTGAAGAACCCTTAAGATAACTTGAGTTAAGATAGTCGCCTTAACTAAGTGTTAAGATGAGATCATAAACATGGATAAACCATGTTAAGCTTATATTTTGATCGAAGTAGAATCCCACTATCTACTTAGTCTATAATAGCCAGATATGAGTTGCTTGATTGATTTCATAGAAGGGTTGATCGATCGAAGAATTCATCTTAGGCAACGAGGCTTGTCTAATTATATATCTGTATGGTATTTGTAAAATTGTGACATACAATTTGAGATATATGAATAATACCATAACACGTGTGTCATACCACGTGTGCTTTCGACCAAAAGGAAGTGAAGAATTGATCCCTGTTTCTTCACTGTGTGATACCTTTGATTTGTGCCCTTATTACTTTTGACTATATCTTGATATTTTGATTAGGTGTATGCTACTTTGAACACATTACCAATGATCATGAGTGATTCGGTCTAATGGGGTATGTTTGGGAAAGCAACCTAATCAATATAAAAGGATATAAGTGTAAAGGGAAGACTAGAATTGTGTATCAAATGTGTGCTTGCAGGTTAACCGATCATGTAAGTCAATACGGACTATAACATGATAGTGAGACACATAAACGAAATGACAGTGAACTCTTTTTCACATAGAAGTTGTGATATAAATTTGAAGGGGTCAGAGTTACTGTAATATGATACAACATATTGTTAGTCTGGGGTACTACAAGATACGTAAGGAATGAGATTTCATTTGAGCAACTATGTACCCTAACAGGTTAATAGTAACATATGCTCGTATGCTTGTCGGTCGCACGACCTATTTGTCAAGTATGATGAATTATTGTAGTAGTGTGTATATGAGAGATTTTTGAGAAATTTTGATGTATGGGACTTTGTGATGCACGTACCTAATAGTACGATGGTAACCCCATCATGTGCGAGTGGGAGAATGAAAGAAATAAAATAAAATAAATATTATTTTATTCCATGTCACCCATGATGGGGTAACATGAACGCTCTCTGGGAAGTTAGTCAAGAAGTTACAATGGTAACTTGCCCACTAAGAGAGATGTGGATAGTGGAGATAATGGAGATAGTGGAGTGATGGTTTATTATCAGTTAATAAACCAACGCTCCTATCCCTCTATAAATAGGAGTCTGATTCTCCTCTCCAGACACAACAAACACAACAGCAAAAATTCTTCTCCCGTTAAATCAATTTTTTCTTATACACTTAACAACAAATTCTCAGACTCTTAGGTGGTGAAAACAAAGAGCTTAATTCTAGTAATTAAGTTCACGATCAGAAAGCAAGAATTCAGAAATCAATCCGTTGCGTAAAAAGGTTTGTCTAAAACCTTTTCTATTTACTTTAATAGGTAACATTTGTCATTCACAATAGCTTCATCTCTAGCTGGATTTCCAATAATCATTGTTTCGGACTAAAATGCATCATTTGGTTGAATAATTAATTCCTAGTTACCAACCACTCATTCTTTTGCTATGACTGGTGGTTTTTTTTTTTTTTTTTTTGGACATTTATGACTGGTGGTTAACCCACCATATTTTCCTAGTCTTGCTCATGTACACCAACTACACCATTGTTTACAGCTTGTTGAACACACCGAACTTGTTCATTCAATAACAAACTTTTAGAATTATCGAGTCATAGCTCAATGTCATTCATTTGTGACGATTAGTGGTGTTCCCTTAAAATATAATTATAATTCAAGTAAATATATATGACTTGTTAACCTAATATCTTTTGAAAACGTGGATGGTCTCACTGGGATATTTTTTCATCTCATACTTTACTTTCCATTTCATGAACCTGGGCCAATGGTTCAGGTACCTTGTCTCTCTTATCGTAACATGCTAAATAACCACGGTTGTAAAACAACAATGATTAACATATGTAAGGTATAGACTTTTTTCTATATGGAGCATATAATAAGTATCCAAGGTTATTTACCGAAAGCATGCACGCGCAACAACATATGATATTCGGTGACCCAGCATGGAATAGACTTCATTATAAAATCCAACATGTGCATGGCCCAGTCATAATATCTCATACGATCCAAGTCCTCCCACATTTTCACCATCCAATTTGGAGTGCACGACCCTGTTAGATTGAAGATGGTAGATATCACCAGGATTCTGATCAAAATCGTGAAGCTCCTTATCATTTCCTCGATCTAGGGTACCATGTCCAAAATCTTGGTTATCCTTGCTATAATATGCGATTGGCTCAACTAACCTATGATATTGGGGAAGTTCCTATCAGACCAATTGGAGTTCTTAATGTTATCATTGTGGAACTTTGGGAGTTCAATCTCACCACCCGCCACAACCATAATTAGGCACACATCAGTTGGTGTCTAGTCAAGTACGTTTTCACCGATCACAAAAACCCCATTTTTGACACTATCACAAATGTATATGTTGCCTTTCCTAAAACCCTCAACATCGTTCTTTGTGTTGTATATATCATGAATCATCAAATAGAATGGTAAGGAACGACGCACATCTATTGGGCATATGTGACCTTATTACTGCTTATAACAGTACCAACAAACTCAAG